>CM044002.1:98472020-98507020 GCA_024085815.1 Flaveria linearis | reverse complement strand
CAATCTCAGTGCCTCTAATTTTATATTTGTTTCAACAAGAACCGAAATAAATATTGCAACTTTCCGTCGATCTCTTCAAGATTCGCTTAAATCAACGTTAGTTAATCTTTATGAGTTTTTGTTTCATTTGATTAATCATGTTCGTTGTGTTTGATTATATGTATATAACTATTTAAATTGTTGT
The DNA here is from genome assembly GCA_024085815.1 of Flaveria linearis. Classification (NCBI taxonomy): domain Eukaryota; kingdom Viridiplantae; phylum Streptophyta; class Magnoliopsida; order Asterales; family Asteraceae; genus Flaveria; species Flaveria linearis. The sequence continues at coordinate 98,506,836 of CM044002.1, read as the reverse complement.
TTACATATATGTAACAATGTTTGACCAACCCGAAATATTTGATGAGAAGATTCGGGCTTATTAGCATATAACTAACGATTACATATACATGACCCACATATTTACATATGTAAAATCTTGTGTTACAAATATGTATCTTTTTCATTAAGTATATATGTAACCTCATTGTTACATATATGTACCTCACAAATGTTTTTTAAAAGGAAGATGTCAAGTTATGTATTCGGGTATGATACATATATGTACCAGGTTATAGATTTGTAACCTTGTGAGGTACGTATATGTAACTTTGATTGTTACAAATACATATATGTTATTTAACGTGGTTACATATATGTAACACTACGAGTTATATATATATGTAAGCCTGACATTTTTTTTACTAAAACAATTAACATGATTTGATATAAAAAATATGTTTATTATGTTTCTTCTTAATACACAAACTAATGTGGTTTTATTTTTGTGTTTGTTAAAAAAGTATTAGTCAAACTAATTAGGAGAGAGAATGAGAGATTTTAGGAAAGTTGTTAATGAATATGGAAGTTTATAAAACTAAACTAATTGTTTACCCATTATGCCCCTAACCTCTCTAATTATAACCATTAACTTAAATAAATTTACCAAATTAGCATTAGTTCATCTCAACCATTAATCAAACAAATCAAGGGTGAAAAAATGGTTTTCTTAGTTTTCAATTATAATGTAGTTTTCATTGGAACCCTCCCCTACATATATATACATACATATATATGTATATATTTATATGTTGAATATAAACACTTAAACCCATATAATATTAATAATAAGATACTAAGATAGTCAAGTAAATAGTCAAAATACTTAAAAACTAAAAGTAAATAGTTAGTATTTAAACATGATGACATAATATCGGCCGATATATCGGTAATATCGGCCGATATATCGGTAATATCAGCGATATATCGATAATATCGGCCGATATTATCGCCAACGATATAAGGACCGATATTTGGGACCGATATTTTCTCTAGAGACCGATAACCGATATATCGGTGATATATCACCGAAGGTGATATATCGGCCGTATTAACTGCTTAGGTCAAATGAAAAGTACCCAAAGACAATGGTTTATGTGGTAACTTTGATTAACCGAAATTAATGAAACCTGCCATAACTGACCAATCGGACGATCAGTTATGGTTATGGAAGAAGCCAAAACCAATTTATAACCGCCTTTGCACACCTCTAATGGTTATTGATCAGTAAATTGCATTTTAATCATTTTGATAGGTTTAGAGTTTAGCTTGCTTTTTGCTTAGTTACCTTTGTTAGATTTGGGTGAAATTCTGGTATTTTAAGATTTTTTAATCATTTTGGTAGAACAATCTGGAAATTCGGGTACTTTTAAGATTTTTATGCCCATTATCCAGAACATGAAATAAAGTTTGATGCCATAAACGAGCATTGGTTTTTTTTGGTTCAAATTTGGGTGAATATGGGTTTGCTTTACTTCCCATAGAGGAAAGACTTGCCACCACCTACCCTCCCCAGACCCTACTCTTGAGTGGGATATACTGGGTTTGTTTGTTTGTTTGTTTGTATGGGTTTGCTTTACTTCCCAATATCAACATGCATTCATTCTCTGTTTAGTATGAGCACTCTATTGAAATGTTTTGTATACCAAATTGAAATACAGCTTCTTTAGACACATAATATTAAAATATCAGCATCCTAATGATAATGTGTACCCTAACTTGCATCTTATTGATAGAAATTACTGTTGGCCGGTGGTGATTGTAAGTAACTATTAACGAATATATGCTCAATGTTACTTTTGCGCAAAGTATAAAAAGAACGGACAATAATTATGACTGAATGAAGGGCTTAAGGAAACACAGATTTAATGCCTTTGCAATTGGACCCAAATGGTGTCTTTTGTGGATTACAATCAAGGTGATTATCTTCTAAATTTATTTTTATTAATTTTAGATTGACACCGGAGATGAAGGGGATGGATCAGAAAGCTGCGATTCAGAATCAAGCGAGACACTTGATTTGTCAAAGATCACTGAGATGAGGCTTGTGCCTTCAGATCCTACTCAATGTATATTCAAATCACACTTGTACCTACGTGTGCTTAAGCAAGCCCCTTTTCATATTACACTATGATTTCATAACCCATTGATGTTATTGTTTGACAGTGGATACTATTTTCAACATATTCTGTCAATGCGCAGAGCTAAATCCTGAACCCGTTGAAGGTGGTCTAACTATTTCCTTAATATTTTTTTGATCAATTTCATCTATGCCTCCCATTCAAAAGGTTAAATCCAATATTCTAGTTCAAAGTACTTAACATTTACCCATTTTGTTAAGGACAATTTATAACATGATGATTATACCCTTTTCTTTCTCCTTACACTCCAAACTCTCAAGTCCTAATGCAAGTTTTAAGTGGTGTATATAAGTGTCATAATGAAAATGTGTATGTTTTATATTATGATTTTTTGTTGGGTAGATATGATAATACCAAGTTTTGAGCGGGATATATGCAATTTTCCCTGTTTTTTAGTAGCTTTTAAATTGCTGATGCCACTAAATTACCTACATCTTTATCATTTCTTCAGAGGAGGAAGAACAGCACAATTGGATTTTTAGTGCCGATCAGTTGGGTGCTGCAGTTGGTACGTTTTTAATTTTCTTTGCACTGGTGTTTTTTTGTTAATTACTTTTCCCTGTGTTGTAAAGCTTATTGCTTTGTGATCAACTGTATGCAGAGGGAGATGAAGCAGAGTGGAACGATTTAGAAATTCCTTTCACAATTGGTTATTCAAATGGAGATCATGACCTAGCTAGTAGTGTGCTTGAGGTATTTCTTTTGTTTATTCTGTTAATAATAATAGTTAATGTGTTATTTATGAGTATAACTATTTTGTTAAAATTTCTAATTTAACACGTTTGGGTGAAGTGTTAACCCAATTGACATGTTTATAAGCAATGGGTCAAAATTTTCACCTCTATTTAAACCGTATACTTTTATGCCATTCTTCATATATAATAAAAGACTCAATAAATTTCATGATTGGTCTCTATGGTATGTCATACTTTGGGATTTGGTCTCAACTTTTGAAAAATTAAACGTTTGGTTCCTAATAAAAACTGACGTTTGACTGTCCAAATTTATATCAATCTCCAACCATCAAGATTAATAAGAAGGGTAAAATGGTAACATCACCTCAACGTAATAGTCATATTTAGGGTTCGAATGCTTTACGAAATCCATTGACGGTGATTTGATGTTGATTTCAAAATTTATTGCAGCTTCAAATCAATGACCAACGGTTTGAGGATCCTGAAGAGATGGAGCGTGATGGTAGTGATAATCGTCATCAGTGAACATCACAGTTTCTTGGATAGGTGCTCCTAACAGCGTGCCTGTGTCATGGTCATTTCAACGAGTCAAGCTTGCATCTTTTACTTGCATGTTGCAGCGTCTGCTGGTAATCCGAACTCTTTGTTACCCTCTCTTACTTTCTGTGTGTTGTGACATTAATCGGTTTATCGTTGATGTAACATATCTTGGTCATTCGTTGATTTTGGTAGGAGACAAGTTGTAAAGCTCTGTTCTTAAGCGATACGAAGCGTTCTTTTTTTGATCATTTATTCCTCTTTACTCACTTGAATCATTGTAAAGATCGGGGTGATGCTGACTCATTCGACCGATGAGACAGTGTCCATAGGCCCTAATGAGTGTCATTTCATGTTCAAGTGGGTCAGCAGATCAATAGTATAGAGAACCATTAAAAATGTGTTCCAAAAACGTAAATCAAAATGAATCAGATGGCATCAAAATTCATGTTTTTTAACGTTTACAATACCCTAAATCATGTATATATAAACATTAAATTTGTTATTGCAACTTCTTTGTTACCCAAAGTATATTTCTTATCTATAATCTACTTATAACATATAATAATTTAAGGTATTTTTAACACTTGTCATCATTTTAACATATTAAATGTCACGTGTTATTATTTTAGTATATCAAAAAATTTATCTCCCGCTTATCTCTTATAATAAATACGAAAATTATAATAAAAATCAATTTGACTTTTTTTTCTACTAAAACATGTTAAAACAAGCATATCTATATTTGTGTTTCTTGTTTATTTCATATTAAATGATAATTATTTTAAATAAGTAAACTAAACTATCAAACATTTAAAATATAAATAAAAATTTAATCTCACAGACGTTTTAGATTTAAATCTAGTTAACTATTGATGGGCGAATTCATCGGTAAGCACTTGAAGTTAATCTCACAGACGTTTTAGATTTAAATCTAGTTTTCATTTGTTTTTTTCGCTCTTTTTGAAGACAAATGTTCCAGCACAGTTTGTGTTTTATATGATTACATTTAGTTTTTGTAAGTTTTAGATTATGAGTTCTAGTGTTATAAAAATGATTATGAATTGTTCTGGTTATTACTTTTTTCGTCATTTAAGTATATATAGATTACAAGTTTCGTTCTTAAAACTTCAATAATCACTAGAAAACATCTTTTATTTCAAAAGTTGTCACACATTACGTCTTTTCTAGTGTCAGACATTAAAATTTATTAATTATGCTTAAACTGACTACATTGCCTTCTTTAAAAGACAATTCTATTTTTTAATCAAAAATACAAAAATATATATAAAAAAAATAACATCGACTCTCAACTCTCTCTACATCCTAGATCCTAAGTAACCCCTTTCAGCCTCACCCCGCCGCTAGACCACCACCAAAGACCACCTCCTCCTACGATCCCAACCACTTGCTGCCATACGACCACCAAACATAATAAATAAACTGGATCATATGTATAAATGATGAATTATTGAAGTTTAAGGATAAAACCTGTAATTTTTTATATATATCCAAAAGATGAAAACTGTAATTTACTTAATAAATAAACTAAAATATGTAGCCTGGGTGTGTTTTTCTTTGAAGTGAAAAATATAACTCTATGGATTGAGAACGTACAACGATCCATATTGACACTTTGTTGATTAATGAATTTATTTCTCTTTACTAATTAAAGAAAATAAATTAACAACCACGAAAAATAGTGAAAGGTCTTTCTTAATCCTTCGTTTTCCAAAAACTCGTACAAAGAGAGAGAAACGTATAAAACAAAAATATGAAGAGACCATCTTTGTACAAATACACGATAAAATATGACGAAATTTGCGGTTTTTTTATTTGTAAAGTTAATGATATTATCAGCAGCATTAACGGGTGATATATGCAAAGACTCGAGCAACCCAGAGGCATGCAGGAAAACCATAGAGAGGTTAAAGAAAGAAAAAGAAATTGATCCCAATAACACCATTCGTAAGATCATTAATTTCGGGCTTCAGAGAAGCCTGATACTCAAGACAAACATGACGGACTGGGCCCGTCATGGAAATCTTATGGCCAATGAGCTTGCGGCCATCAAGGGTTGCTTAGACGCCATTGATATTACCGTCGATGACTTGAGGAAGACCCTCAAGGAGGTGGATGAATTAGAGTCGTCCCAAAAGGCACAAGATATGCAAGAATTCATGTTCCATAGTGGAAACATCAAAACGTGGCTTCAAAATGCTATCAACGCCCTCCAATCCTGTCAGGATGATGATTTTGCAATGCCTGGATTGGAAGGCGCGGTAAAACAAGATGCATTGAAAAAAGTCGCGGATTTGATGATTGCTACTCAACTCGCTATATGGACCGTTGAATTTCCGTCACGAGGCTCAAACAGACGTTAGTTAGTTGATTTTTATCATATATTATTCATGTTTGAAACATTCCAACCAATACAAGATACGTATATTTTTCTTTACACATATTGTTTGGCAGATTTTGGACGACTTCGTTTTGAAATTAAAAATAACCCAATTTTAAATTTTAGTAATTAAATTATAAATGACTAAAAATATAATAATAATAATTAAGGGGAAAGTACCATTTTGTGAGGTTGCTTGGATTGTAATTAATTCAAGGACATGACATCTTTTGATATATGAATACATAAACCGGCCGGCACATATACTTTTATCATTTCCAGATTTTCTTTCAACATTATTGATAAATTTTAGTTGAATTCGATTAATATCCATTTAATTACACTAAGGTGTGAAAAGTTTAAGTAGGCGTATAAATGAGTCAAATCGACAATAAACTAATCGAAATCAACTTGCTAAACTCTCAGATCAACCTAACAAGCTTGGGATTAAAGTGGAACTCAATTGATAAACAAGGCTTAAGCACGGATTTCATATACTAAGTTATTATTTAATCACGATTAACTTTTATTTAAGATGATACATATAATTACAACATTCTTACACACACATATATGTATATATATTTGAAAATAACTAAAAAACATTTCATAAAATACTGTAAACATTTCATAAAATACATATATAAATAAGTTAGAGTTCACTCAAAACTAGTTTTTATTAAGAACTTTACCATTTAAAAAGTCAAACGTTAATAACTTTTTCATATGCTATTAGTTTATAAAAAAGTAGCACCATTATCATATTTTTTTGTCTTTAATTTGAATGTAATATTGTCATATTCAAAATAAAAAGTTTACACGTCAATACTACATATATGTAGTATTATGATACGACATACATATAATATGACGTATTGCATATATGTAATTTGATATAGGAATTCTTGATTATATAATGCAATTTAAAAAATAATAATAATAATGTACAACAAAGTTATAGGCGCTAAAGAAAAAATAAGAAAAGTTCTCAAGTTCTCAAAGTAAACTAGTTCTCCTATGATTATCTTCCTATATAATAATCATACATACATTAGCTTGGGACACACAAGATTGGATCGAATAAGAAACGACGCGATTCGACAGAGGCTGGAGGTGGCGTGTATCACAGATAAAATAAGAGAGGGAAGATTAAGATGGTTTGGGCACGTAAAGCGAAGGTCGATGGTGTGACAACCCGAAAATTTTTCATGATTTAATATAATATTTAAGTGAATTTACAATTTGTTTTTATATTTTTATTATTATTTAATAATAATTTTAGTAATAATGAAAATAATGATAATAATAATAATAATAATATTATTAAAATAATAATGTTAATAATGATAATAATAATAATGAAAATATTATTATTATTATTATTAATAATAAATTATAAAATTTATTAAACTTGATTTAATAAGTCCAGGGGTGGTTTGTAATTTTTGAAACCTGTTTTAAAAGCTTTTAACATGAAATAATAAAGGTTGTAAACCTTAGGGACCATTGTGTAAATATTTTAAAACCCAACCCCCCATCCCGTCGACTTCCCCTTCCGGCCAACCTCCGGCCAATAATCCGGCGAGACCAAACACCCCACAATACACGGTTTTAATCAAATTAAACTATGCCGACAACTTCTCGTGGATGAATCGAACTCAGGGACCACTACAATTTGAAAATCAAAGTCGGTTTGGTGTGTTTCCCACTCTCGACCGAAAGTCGGCCGACCCACTCACCAAAATCACACTACCACTTTATTTTATTCAAATTAATCGAACAAGAATGGCTATATAATCATTCCTAAACTAATGATACATTCAAACGCATCTTAAACACTTGAAAACAATCAATCCGATCCCCTCCATCGTCGCGGACCTGCAATTGGTCGAACTCCCTCTGTAGAGCTTCGAAACAGGTAACTAAACACACCATTTTGCTTGTTTTTACAAGGGGAACAATAGCCCCATGAAATCAGACGCAATCGAAATCGATTTGGGGATCAATTTGATGCGGATCGAACCTAGGGTTCTTGGTGAATTGGGATTACTGGGGTTTGAGTTTAAAAGAATTAAAAGTGGAGTCTTACCGCGGCCTTGTGCCTTGGTTTACTGGTTTGTGTGTGTGATTGTGAACAGGAGGTCAGGGGTTCGAACCCTGCCCCCAACAATTATTTTTGAAGCCTTTTTGAGCCATTTTAAAAATACAGGAAAATTATTAAAATTATAAAAATAATTTTTATAAACTTTGTTAATTTTATAAGTTATTTAATTATTTTCTGGAAAATTATTTCATTAAAAACCTTATTTATTTATTATGTTATAATTATTACAAAATGTTGTAAATGGGTATTTTTATAAAAAAAATGGATTTTAATCATCAAATTATTAATGAACGTCATAATGTTAATTATGAATTATCTTGATAAGATAAATACAAATTAGATTTTATAAATTTAAATATTTATAAAATCTTACAAATTAAATATAAATTTACATAATTAAATAATGTTTATAATTTATTTAGAATATAATGATATGTTAAAATCATTATTAAGCTAATCAAATTTTATGAAATATAAATCTTTAGTTATTAAAACAAAATAACTAAATGATTTAATTATATGTTTATGACAAATTCCCAAGAACCAAATCCTAGATCAGTTGAACACCAGGTTCAAGATCTAACTTATTTAGGTTTTGAATTTATATCTATTTGCTCATGTGAATTATAATTCCTTAGAGGAATTTACTAGCCTATCAACATCACACGAGAACTGAGGTGAGTTCATGCCCCACTATTTTATTAAAACTCTTTTGGTGGAGATAGCATACTGGTAATGTTACAAACGCTTTTTATATATCTAAGATGTGTATGGATATTAATATAGTGCTGTTTATTATGATAAAAGTCCTCACACTTTCGAATTGTTAATATTGGATAGCGGGGAAAGTTGGGTAGTACTACTGGGTGTGACGAGCCCCACTTGTGTGACTCGAGGTCAACCGGGTGCAATTTGTCCTATGAACATTTGTCACGATATGACATCGTGGCTGGAGGCAAACATAACACAGTCAGCTTCAATGTCGAAATCACTATTTAATATCATTTGTGAATGGACTAGCTAGCCATTACAATGCACATGCTTAAATATACGCTATTGTTAAACTGTGACGTTTAACTGTAAACTCTTGAACTGATCAACTGTTGGGTTGATACACGCTATTGTTAAACTGTTATGTTTAACCACAAACTCTTGAACTTACCAACCATTGGGTTGATATACACTTTTGTTAAACTGTTATGTTTAAACGCGAACTCTTGAACTCACCAACCGTGTGTTGACTTTTAGTATGCTATTCTCAGGTCATTAATCTAGACTGCTGTTAGGAGCACTACACGGGTCAAGCATGCATCCTAACGCTTAAACAATGATACATTTGTTTATCTTTATATTTTGGGTTTGTTTTATTTGTTTAAACGCTTCCGCATGAATTATAAAGTTTAAACTTTGGTTTGTTATGTTAAACGTTGCATATAGAGTCGTTCCAAGTAACTATTGACTGTGATCCTGGTTTGTTCACACGCCTCGCGGTAGAATTCCGCACGTGGATTTTGAGGGTGTGACAGATTGGTAACATAGCCATTGGTTATAGAGAACTAGGTTGCATACACACTAGACTATAACCGCACACAGTTAGTTAGTTACTTGTTCCTAGTCTTCCTAAACTTAACTTATCATCGTGGGTTCAAATCCTTAGTCTAATCCATGAAAATCTTATCGAGGTTTTGAATTCCATGAACCAAATGAACTTGTGTGACACATAGACACCTGTATTCTGGATTTCCTGGCAAAAGGCCCTCGGGCTAAGGCAAGCATATCGCATAAATCTCATTGCGAGACCTGGTATGCTTACCTGGGGATTTCTGGGATGAGTGATAAACTATGGTCAATACACAGGTCTTTAAGGCAAATGGGTCAAATTACCTTGGCGTGTCAATGATTTCCCAAACTTTACTGATCCTTTCGTATACTTTGATTAATCAACCCTGATATAATACATACATACTTGGTACTTCTATCATTGATGACCACTGTACTTGACAAGATATGTTAGCCTGATAGGAGGAACCGGGGTGACCATGCAAAGCAAATTACCATTACGGGTGCACACGTAATTGTAATTTGTCATGCATGCTAAGTCCGGTGAATCTGGTTGGGTGGTAACATTGTAGTCAGTATAAGTCATCATTCCTACACCTTGAGCAAGAAAGTCTCGGTCTTCATAAAACATAACCACTAACTATCTATCAGTTCTACTTGTAGGAATGCTCACCCTTACCTTGAATTTGGACGAAATTCAAACCATGACATTTGTGTTAATCCCACGGATTCGGACTGATTCTCTAGCTTGTCTGTTTCTTTAAATCCTTGAATTTCTCTTCCTTTTCATTTCAAGACAAAAGGTCTATTTTCATACGACTGATAGCTTTTGATATTTGGTAATTTAAAGAATGTCTGGAAGAGGACGTGGACGTAGGGAGAAGTAACGATCATGAGTATTACAAGTTTCTATTCTATACCCTAGGGTGCTAGGATCATAATTCTAGTAAGACTTTGTAAAGGGTAACAAACATTACTGACACTTGCTATTACTTAAGTCCTGTCCTACTTAGAGCCTTCATGGTATTTCCAATCATTTTAAGAGACATTCCTCCACTTAGTATTTTGGTAACTGAGGAACTGATTAAATACTTAGAATGGAAGTGGACTACAGGAAATATAGAAGAGTGATGAAACTCATTGTACATATTCTTTGGGATGATACTAAGGAAAATTAGGATGTCGTGTAACCGGTTTAAGCACATTCTTAGTATACCGGTGATGCTTATATATAGGGTTATTGAGGTGAGTTCAAAGCCTTGGTGATTAAGGAATGAAATGCAAAAGTTAGAATTGTAATTCTAAAATCGTGCAATGGTAGGGTTAGGTTATGCTTTTTATACTGACAAACTCCATAAATTGACAAAACTGATGTCATACCTTATGACATTAGACCAAATAGAATTAAGGACACTGGAAAAATCTAGTGAGTAGTAGAAAGAAGTTGGAGGGTCAAACAAGCAATCTAGCGGTAAGGTAGACAAGAATGCCAATGTTGTGAACCTAGCTATGTTGGTTAATATGATTAAGCTAACGTGTGTTAAATGGGGACATTAAGAAGGTTGGAGTTCCGACCATTACTATAAGTGTGCCCTAGGTCGATTAGGACCCCAGGACAAGTTAGAAACAATCAGAATTAGGAAATGGCTATAGCTAGAAAGTAAGAACAGTTAAATTATGGAAATAAAGGTCATATAAGTCAAAGTAATACATCACGCGGTCATACATTTACGACTGAAGCAAGCCACATTCGACAAGACTAAATGTTGCTACATGTACGTACCTTAGCATCAATAGTTACACATCTATTTGATACCAGGGTTGATAACAAGCTTGGATTCTTATGGAATTATTCTTTAACTTAGCATTAACCCTAGTTGTTTAGAAATTATTTACTCTGTTAAAATGACCAATGGTAATAATTAGAGGTTACACAAAAGTACACGAACATCATGACCTTGACATAGACTTTATACCGTATGAATTGGTTATCAAAGAAGGAAACCAAGATAGTCCGTCAAGAGAAGGTGGTTCGACCTATCAAACCAAAGCATGATCTCGGAACCGGAAAGGAGACCCAATCGTTTTAGGTTGATTTTTATTCTAAGCTTGGAGCACTTAACTTCCTAAACTGATTTATCTCCATTTATCCTCATTTGACCTAGCTATATGGAATCATTTATTCCTTATCTATCGACTTTCATTTTGAGCTATCATCAAAACGTGATTGTGCGATGGTAGCCTTCCTAAACACTCTCTCTGCTGAAGATATTATCAACTTATGTTCATGACTTTCTAGTCATACAAATGTTCTTAGCTGTGCTCATGGTTTGTTGAAACTGCGTATGTAAACGTACTTAAATATTGCTACCTTGCAAAGCATGTTTCCTATTGTTCAAGTCACTTCTTGAATCGCTTTTGAATCCTTAAGCTTGAAAATCATTAAATTTCTATTTGAACAACAAGACTTTAAAAGAGAAGTTCTGGAGAGAGTTACCAGTAAAGAGAGGAATTACTTTCGAGACTGAGTTATTTGGAGCCAAAACATTCTTAATATATGTTGAACCCGTGTTCAGCAAAGATGGGGAGGAAATTGGTGTTAATTACATGGGCATGGAAATCACTGATCAGGTGAAAAAGAGAGAAAAGATGGCAAAACTAAGAGAAGAAATAGCTGTACAGAAGGCGAAGGAGACAGAACTTAATAAAACTGTTCATGTTACAGAGGTAACGATGAGAGCAAAAAAATGCTAGCAACCATGTCACACGAGATGAGATCTCCATTATCAGGGGTCGTTAGCATAGCAGAAATTCTATCAACAACAAAACTTGATAAAGATCAGAAACAACTTTTGAGTGTCATGTTGTCTTCTGATGATCTAGTCCTTCAACTTATTAGTGACATCCTCGACTTTTCCTAAGTTGAGTCAGGAGTTCTGAGGTTGGAGGCCACAAAATTTAGGCCAAGAAGAGGTGATGTCCCAGTGGAGGTTAATGGTGATGTTTTACGGATTAGACAAATTCTCACCCACTTGATCAGCAATGCTATCGAGTTTACTCACCAAGGAAAGGTTCAGAGTAATCTTTATGTAAAAGCAAACCCATTATCTCACAATGTCGAGAAATTAACCTGCATCCGTTTCAAATATTCGTACACCGTGGTATGACGTTAAAACATCAATCGTTATTCTGAATGATTGATTCATTTTCTGTTTTAATAATATTCTTAACCATCATTGTGGACCCATTTCAAGATCTTCGCATAACGTATTATTCTTAGACCGATGGTTGGTCAAAGGAGAAATACATATTCACAAGATATGCGTTAAGGTCGTTTCATATGGTGACGTTTGGGATTCTTAAATTCCAACGGGTAACTTTTCTTATCATTGCTGGTCTTTTAATGATTTCTAGACTTCACCTTACCATGAAATTATATTCTAGAAATTTAAACAACTAAAGCATAGCAAAAATTCCGATTTGTCAGAGTTCGGTGGAACTTCCGGCGTGGTCCGGAGTTCACTTAGGAACGAGAGGACGAAATGATGCGCAAGCATCCTAACCTGTTCAAGAATGTTGCCAGTACATCTTAATTTTCGGGACGAAAATTCCTCTAACAGGGAGATGATGTGACAACCCGAAAATTTTTCATGATTTAATATAATATTTAAGTGAATTTACAATTTGTTTTTATATTTTTATTATTATTTAATAATAATATTAGTAATAATAAAATAATGATTATAATAATAATAATATTATTATTATTATTAAAAATAATAATGTTAATAATGATAATAATAATAATAATAAAAATTTATTAATAATAATAATAATAAATTATAAAATTTATTAAACTTGATTTAATAAGTCCAGGGGGTGGTTTGTAATTTTTGAAACCTGTTTTAAAAGCTTTTAACATGAAATAATAAAGGTTGTAAACCTTAGGGACCATTGTGTAAATATTTTAAAACCCAACCCCCCATCCCGTCGACTTCCCCTTCCGGCCAACCTCCGGCCAACCTCCGGCCAATAATCCGGCGAGACCAAACACCCCACAATACACGGTTTTAATCAAATTAAACTATGCCGACAACTTCTCGTGGATGAATCGAACTCAGGGACCACTACAATTTGAAAATCAAAGTCGGTTTGGTGTGTTTCCCACTCTCGACCGAAAGTCGGCCGACCCACTCACCAAAATCGCACTACCACTCTATTTTACTCAAATTAATCGAACAAGAATGGCTATATAATCATTCCTAAACTAATGATACATTCAAACGCATCTTAAACACTTGAAAACAATCAATCCGATCCCCTCCATCGTCGCGTACCTGCAATTGGTCGAACACCCTCTGTAGAGCTTCGAAACAGGTAACTAAACACACCATTTTGCTTGTTTTTACAAGGGGAACAATAGCCCCATGAAATCAGACGCAATCGAAATCGATTTGGGGATCAATTTGATGCGGATCGAACCTAGGGTTCTTGGTGAATTGGGATTACTGGGGTTTGAGTTTAAAAGAATTAAAAGTGTAGTCTTACCGCGGCCTTGTGCCTTGGTTTACTGGTTTGTGTGTGTGATTGTGAACAGGAGGTCAGGGGTTCGAACCCTGCCCCCAACAATTATTTTTGAAGCCTTTTTGAGCCATTTTAAAAATACAGAAAAATTATTAAAAATTATAAAAAATAATTTTTATAAACTTTGTTAATTTTATAAGTTATTTAATTATTTTCTGGAAAATTATTTCATTAAAAACCTTATTTATTTATTATGTTATAATTATTACAAAATGTTGTAAATGGGTATTTTTATAAAAAAAATGGATTTTAATCATCAAATTATTAATGAACGTCATAATGTTAATTATGAATTATCTTGATAAGATAAATACAAATTAGATTTTATAAATTTAAATATTTATAAAATCTTACAAAATTAAATATAAATTTACATAATTAAATAATGTTTATAATTTATTTAGAATATAATGATATATTAAAATCATTATTAAGCTAATCAAATTTTATGAAATATAAATCTTTAGTTATTAAAACAAAATAACTAAATGATTTAATTATATGTTTATGACAAATTCTCGAGAACCAAATCCTAGATCAATTGAACACCAGGTTCAAGAGCTAACTTATTTAGGTTTTGAATTTGTATCTATTTGCTCATGTGAATTATAATTCCTTAGGAGGAATTTACTAGCCTATCAACATCATACGAGAACTGAGGTGAGTTCATGCCCCACTATTTTATTAAAACTCTTTTGGGGAGATACATACCGGTAATGTTACAAACGCTTTTTATATATCTAAGAAGTGTATGGATATTAATATAGTGCTGTTTATTATGATAAAAGTCCTCACACTTTCGAATTGTTAATATTGGATAGCGGGGAAAGTTGGGTAGTACTACTGGGTGTGACGAGCCCCACTTGTGTGACTCGAGGTCAACCGGGTGCAATTTGTCCTATGAACATTTGTCACGATATGACATCGTGGCTGGAGGCAAACATAACACAGTCAGCTTCAATGTCGAAATCACTATTTAATATCATTTGTGAATGGACTAGCTAGCCATTACAATGCACATGCTTAAATATACGCTATTGTTAAACTGTGACGTTTAACTGTAAACTCTTGAACTGATCAACTGTTGGGTTGATACACGCTATTGTTAAACTGTTATGTTTAACCACAAACTCTTGAACTTACCAACCATTGGGTTGATATACACTTTTGTTAAACTGTTATGTTTAAACGCAAACTTTTGAACTCACCAACCGTATGTTGACTTTTAGTATGCTATTCTCAGGTCATTAATCTGGACTGCTGTTAGGAGCGCTACACGGGTCAAGCATGCATCCTAACGCTTAAACAATGATACATTTGTTTATCTTTATATTTTGGGTTTGTTTTATTTGTTTAAACGCTTCAGCATGAATTATAAAGTTTAAACTTTGGTTTGTTATGTTAAACGTTGCATATAGAGTCGTTCCAAGTAACTATTGACTGTGATCCTGGTTTGTTCACTCGCCTCGCGGTAGAATTCCGCACGTGGATTTTGAGGGTGTGACAGATGGTAGCACCCGTTAGAGCAGTAGAGAACATCACCGTAGAGGGTAGGAGGAATAGAGGCCGACCTAGGTTGACTTGGGACGAAATAATTAGGCGAGATATGATAGACTTGCACCTCTCTGAGCATATGATCGAGGATAGGAGTGAGTGGAGACGTAGAATTAAAATTAAGGACTTCTAGCGGGACCGGTGGGTAGGAAGGGTAGGCGTAGATCTTGGGTAGGAAGGGTAGACGTAGATCTGTTGCGGCCCACCTGTCTTCCTATTGCTGCCCTTATACGTGATTCTACCTGCTTTTGATGTACACACTTTCTATGTATTTAAGTGATTTATACCTGTGTGTTGTCTGACTTACTTTATGTTTGCGATTGCGACTGTTATTGGTTTTCGTTACCGAGACGGGGTCTCTTTGGAAGTAGTCTCTCTATCTCCCAAGATAGAGGAAAGACTCACCGCCACCTACCCCTCCCAGACCCTGCTCTTGAGTGGGATTTATTGGGTATGTTTGTTTGTTTGTTTGATTGTTTATATACATTAGCTTAGCTAAACTTTTAAAAAAGATTCACAAGAAGAGCTCAAACTTTAAACATAAAGCTTGAAATAAAATAATCCAAACTCTTAACCACTTAAGTTAAACGAGTTAAACTTAAGTTAAAATAAACTCAAAATCTACTTGACTTGTTTACACCTCAATTACTCAAAATTCGAGAAAATTCAAGTAACCCAAAACCGGGTCACATGATTGATGATTAGAGGTGCGCAAACTGGTTTTTTTAGGAACCGGTTCGGGTCCGAACCGGGCCGGTTCCAAGTCAACGAAATGAACCCGGTTTTTGACCAAGAACCGGTTCGGGTCGAAACCGGTTTTGATGGTGAAAAAACCAACCCGGTTGGAACCGGTCCGGGTTGGAACCGAACCGGGTCGGGTTCTAGAACCGGTTTGGAAAAATCGGTTATTCTTTTTTTTATGTTTAATAAGTATTATTATTATTATTATTATTATTATTATTATTATTATTATACTATTATTTAATAATTGTTATAGTATTATTATTATTATTACTATTATTTAATAATTGTTATAGTATTATTATTATTATTACTATTATTTAATAATTGTTATAGTATTATTACTATTATTTAATAATTGTTATAGTATTATTATTATTATTACTATTATTATTAATATTATTATTATTGTTATAAGTATTATTATTATTATTATTATTATTGTTATAAGTATTATTATTATTATTATTATTATTATTATTATTATTACTATTATTTAATAATTGTTATAGTATTATTATTACTATTATTATTATTATTATTATTATTATTATTATTATTATTATTATTATTATTATTATTATTATTATTGTTATTATTATTATTATCATCTTAAATCGTCTCATATTAGAAAAAATAAACATTAAAAATAACATTAAAATTAAACTAAAGATTACATATTACGAATACAAGTTTTCCTAATTTAATCGTCTTCGTCGGTTTGTGTGCCAACGCGCTGAGACAAATCATAAGCGAGTTCTTCGTCGGAGAGCGGTGAGGATCGACGGGTTTGTACCTCTTGTTCGTGTATTTCTTCTTCAATTGGTATTTCTTCTTTAAGGTTTGATTTATCCTGTCTTCGTTCGGCCGCATCTAAGTGGTCTTTTAGACAAATACACATCTCTAGCGACGTTGGAATTAGCCTTATTCTTCTTATCGATAAAACCCTGCCACTAACAGAAAATGCAGACTCCGAGGCTACCGTGGAAGCTTGGACGGTTAGTAAATCACGTGCCATGGCGGCTAGGACCGGAAATTGTGATTCCTTTCCTTTCCACCATGTCAGAATATCAAAATTCAAGAATTCATCGGGAGTCATAGTAGCTAAAAAATCGGTTCCCATATACCACCCGAGTTCGCTACTTGGGGCGTTACCCCTCTGACGTTTACTGTTTTTATTTCTCAAAATATTATATAAACTAATCATCGGGTCTCTACTTGAGCTCGACGAACTCGATTCCACGTTCGATGGTCGGTGGATGTTTGATGTTGCATCATATTTTTCAACATAAACATTAAACAATTTTTTAAAAATTTCATTAAATGTTTGTTTTGTATAAACATTAAAAAATGAATCTAAATCATGTAAATCTAAATCATAAGTTATCTCATCTATTAAAGTTTCTACCCCCGAAACATTTAAACACGGGTCTAGTGCGGCGGAATACGTAAAAACCGGGGGTAGTTTAATGAAATATTTTTTAAATTTTTCTTTCATCGGCGCTACCATTGCTGAAAACATTTCGTTTCTTTCTTCATATTCACTTAATTTATGGGTCATTAAATAAATTTGATGAAGTGTTAGACAACTTGTCGAATAATAACCCCTAAAAATTTTGTAGTTGTATTTTTAAAAAGCTCTAAAAAATGTGTTATTTCTTGAATATATTCCCAACCCTCTAACATAAACGGAACAACCCGACCCCGCATCGCAAGACCATCGTGGAAAACATGAAGCGTTTCTTTTTGACGCCAAGCACTATTAAACATTTTCCAAGTAGAATTCCATCTAGTCGGGACATCCCAATTTGGTCCTAAACAAATGGAATTCGTATCGTGACACATTTTTCTATAATTAACATATCTTTTTCTACTAGTTTTAAAAACGTCACGTAACATATTTTTGAAAGACGTTTTAAAATCTTCAACTTCAGGAACGCCAAGACCATCTTGCACAACTAAATTAATAATATGTGCAACACATCTTGAATGAAAAAATACGCCGTCACAAACCGGTTTATATTTAATTTTTAATTTTTCAACGGCGGATGTGTTGTTCAAGGCGTTATCAAATGACATTGAAAAAATTTTATTTTCTAATTTATATATTTTGATTACATAGTCTAAAATTTGAAATAGATTATCACCGGTATGCGGATATCCAAATAATTCAAACGTAATCGTACGTTTCATCATTTGCCACGAACTTTGATCTATTCAATGGGTGGTGACGCAAAGGTATGATTCCTGTAAACCGTGTGGGGCGGACCAAACGTCGGTAGTTAAGTTCACACCGGTTTGTAAATTTTCAAACAAAACCTTTAAATCATTTTTTGCTTGTTTCCAAAGATTTAAACAATCACGTCTAAGAGTGGTGCGACTTACGTGAGTGTAGCGTGATTGAAGAGTTTCTTGAATCAATTTTGTTAATCGAGGGTTGTCGAAGTGATCGAACGGTAATCCTTCTTGAATTACAAACTTTGTCATTCTATCTCGAACCATATCGACGCTGAAGTTCCAAAACCACCATCGTTTCCAATTGATGTTTGGCCTTGACTCGGTGTACTTTTCAAAGACTTGCACCATTTGGTCATATGGTTTCTCAAAGTCGAGTTAGAATCCGACTTGAAAAAGGAACCACAAGCCTTGCATCGAGCTTTATTTTGACCATTTGACATTTCGCATAAGTCGAAATTGCACCAAATCTCTTGGTTTCTCGTTGTTGGTAAAATTCTAACGGTAGCGACACTTGAGGATCCACCTGTTGGAACGGATGATTCAGAAGCCATTATATAAAATTCAAGAGAATGAGAGAATAGAAAGTTGAGAGTGAGTGAGCGTTTTTGCGTTTTTAAGCACGTTTTTGAGCTTTTGAGTGTTGTGACTAAACCATTACACCCACTACCTATTTATACTATCATATAAGGGCAAAATGGTAAAAAAAGTTGAAAAAAACGGTCCATTTAGACTTCAAACGGCTATATGACCGTTTTAAAAAAAAAAATTTCCTAACGGTCCGAACCGGGTCCGAACCAGTTTTTTTTGAACCGGTTCCAAAACAGGGTTGGATAAAAACCGGTTCCAAACCGGTTTCACCCAAGAAACACCCAAACCGGTCCCAAACCGCCGGTTTTTTCCGGGTTTGAACCGGTTTGGCTTATAGCCGGTTCCAAACCGGTTCGGGTTTGGGCCGGTTCACCGGGTCGGATCGAGAACCCGGTTTTTTTGTGCAACTCTATTGATGATACCATGAATAAAGCCCAAATGAAGCAACAAATATTCTAATGATCAAAGTGGAATAGTTTCTTTGTTGTACTCAGCCTATATCTTCTAATGGGCTCACGATTTCTTTGTTGGACTTCAGCCCATATCTTCTAATGGGCTGACTCCGTTTACTTTAGTTTTTCCGTCTTATTTAACGGTAACGGCGTTACATACAAAAGTATCAAAGTGTATAGAACATACACGTAACATTATAAGCATGATTGTTAGCATTATTTGGAAGAAGACATATGAACCTAAAGGGATGTTAATGATGATGTCATTAGGTGAATATAACCTATTTGTATTAATTGATCACATAAAGTGGTAACTATTAAATCCACTAAAAAAACATATTAATTGTTCTTAATTATAACATTTGTGCTTTGTACAAAGTTCGTTTAACAAGAATAAGTAGATTATAAGACCTTTTATGACAAGGTGTCACATCATGCATATGTAAATAATCAGTAAATATTTTGCTATATATTATTAATTTATGTTGTAGTTTGATTAAATTATTTAAATCCGTAATTCAGTATTTTTCGTCTTAGTAATTGACTATACAAGGAGAAAATACTCATATACAATTAGTGCTATCACACATACCATTGTATAAATCTTTTTTATGGACTACCATCGTATATAACATACATTACACATAATGTTTTTTTGAATCCAATGATTTGAGAAAAAAGCCTAAGATCCGTCAATCGAATCTAACTCAATACAAAAATTCCATGTTAGGTGCAAGATTTCAAACCAATGCGGAAGTCTAAAGTTCAAATCTAACTTGATGCAAACGTTGCATGTGAGAGTCATAACAATTTCTTTTAAGGGAGCTCGACATGGTCAAGACTATGTGGATTAGCATAATATTAATTGATCAATATAGATGTCTTTCACTTAATTAGCTATCGTACAGAGTACAAGTATTTGGTGGGTTGTGTTCGCAAGTTAGCAAATCAAACTTGACACAAATGTGAAAGTCTTACACGAACCCGAAATTCGTATAAGGCAGATGAACTCAAACCACATGGGTTGACATAAAAACTACACATTTACCCTAAAAAGAATTCGTTTATTTTGTTACATATTAACATTCTAAAATTATAAGTTTAAAAAATGTAAATTACGTTTAAACTTTAAACTAAATGCTCTTTTCTTTATCATTTATATTCTAACACAAAATACTCAATAAACTTAAGTTGTGGCATAATGCTCTTTTCTTTATCATTTATATTCTAACACAAAATACTCAATAAACTTAAGTTGTGGCATAATGCCACGACGTATTTTAAACGTTCCAGGTAAAAATCATAAATAACTGTTATCATTTTAATTGTAATTATTTATAATTTATTATATATATATATATATATATATAAAAGTTATATTACTTGTAAAAATATAAAATATAATAATTGGGATCATAAATATATCTCAAATAATAATATATATCTTCGTGTTATACCTTTTTTTTACTAATTTAAAATTTAATATATGTTTTATGTTTTCAGATTTACACCTTCATGATGATCAATTAAAGAACTTGACTTTGTGCGAAATTGAGAAAATTTTAAATCGTAATAATTCTACCTTACGAAATTGGAGTACGATGCCTTACCCTGACTTGGACTCTGTTGCTTCTTCAAATAATTGTTTAATTACAGAGGAGCTGGATTATGATCGCAATGACCTTCAAAAGGAATTCCACAATCTTTTCACTGCGTTAACCGATAAACAAAGATTTGTTTTTAATGAAATAATAAAAGCGGTGGAAGAGAGCAAAGGCGGTGTTTTTTTTTGTGTACGTATATGGAGGAACTGGTAAAACATTTATTTGGAAGACATTATCTGCTTCGTTTCGTTCGAAAGGAAATATTGTTTTGAATGTTGCTTCAAGTGGGATTGCTTCTTTATTGCTTACAGGAGGTAGGACAGCACATTCTCGGTTTCTAATTCCATTAAACCTAAATGAGGACTCAGTCTGTCATATAAAGCCAGATAGCGATGATTGCAATCTATTAAAAAAACCTCATTGATTATATGGGATGAAGCACCTATGGTACATAGACATAGTTTTGAAGCTTTTAAAAGGACTTTTAAAGACGTATTATAGTTTTGAAGCTTTTAAAAGGACTTTTAAAGACGTATTGTCCTCTAATGATCCAAACAAATCTCAACTACCTTTTGGAGGGAAAGTAATTGTATTTGGTGGAGATTTTAGACAAATTCTTCCTGTCATATCAAATGGTACTAGACAAGATATTGTTAATGCTTCTTTAAGTTCTTCCTACATCTGGGATATTTGCAAAGTACTTAGGTTAACCAATAACATGCGGTTAACAGTAGGAGATGAACTACATGATATTGAACAAACAAAGATATTTGCAGAATGGTTGTTGGATTTAGGTGAAGGAAACATAAGTGGCTCTAATGATGGCGAGGCAATTATAGAGATACCGAATGATCTTTTAATTATGGATTCAACTGATCCTATTTGTGATCTTATCGATTTCGTTTATCCTTCGATTATTGAAAATTTTGGGATTTCAAATTTTTTTCCAAGAGCGAGCCATTCTTACACCAACAAATGAAATAGTTGATAAAATGAATGATCGGTTGCTATTTACGTTTCCCGAGGATGAAAAGGAATACTTGAGTTCAGATAGTATTTGTGAGTCTGAGAATCTACATGACGGATTTCATCAAAGCTTATACTCACAAGATGTACTAAAAGGACTAAAAATTCCAGGGTTGCCACATCATAAATTAGTGCTAAAGGTTGGTGTTCCGGTCATGTTACTACGAAATATTGATCAAAGACAGGGGTTATGCGATGGGACTCGACTAAAGATCTTATCACTAGCACCGCGTGTTATAGAAGCTGAAGTAATATTAGGAAGTAATATAGATAATCGAACATTCATTCCAAGAATTTCTTTAACACCATCAGACAAGAAGATTCCATTTAAGTTTAAACGAAGACAATTTCCTATTTCTGTATGCTTCGCCATGACGATAAATAAAAGTCAGGGGCAATCGTTATCTAGAATTGGTTTGTAACTGAGACAACCAGTTTTTTCACATGGTCAGCTCTACGTCCCTTTGTCCAGAGTTAAAAGTAGAGATTGACTCAAACTCGTAATTGTTGATAAAGATGGTATTCTTACTAATAAAACGGTCAACGTTGTATATAAAGAAGTTTTTAGAGATTTGTAATTATTATATATATTAAAGATATAAGGTTTAGCTACAGTACTACAGTAGCTATACCTTATATGCAAAATGGGCAAGCGAAGCAGAATGATCACCACCGCCACCATCGTCTCCCTCAACACCCACCATCGTCTCCCTCTTCCTCCTCTTCATCGGCCTCGCCCTCCTCCACCTCCTCCTCGCTGGCAACCTTCCTCCACCGCCGCGGCCGTCGCCTCCTGTCACCACCCTCCTCCTCCCTCTCCCTCCACGACATCCACACCCAAATCCACCCCAAATTTTGTGTCGGTGTCTCTTTCTCCAATATATTCGACACCACCATCATTTCGTTGACACTTAACAACTCACTCATCTTCAGCTGTTTGAAGACGATGTGCATCTGCAATCAATTAAACCCAAGAGGTCACCGTTCAGATCTTCAATTAGGGCTTTAATTGTTTGAATGCATTCAATCAATCAGACCCTGTTGATTTCTTGATTCAGTTGAGGGGTTTACCACATGGTTTTGTGGTCAAATTAGCTTCAATTGGTGCTGCACGAAAGATTACATCAATGGCGCTGAAGAACAGAGGGGTTGCATAATCGAATTCAAGAAATTTGGTGTCGACAAAGATGACTGTTATTTTGTGCATCTGTTGCTTCTTTGCTGGATTGCTGTTCACCGACAGGTTCTACACTAAAAAGATTGCTTTTTTGATGTTATATGATCGATAATCATTGATTGTTATTCATAATATGTGTCGAATGTTGATGGGTATTGTCCCTTTAGGTTCTTGAATCTTGAAACCTCTTATTTTAACCTTATTAGTTTCAATTTGATCGAAATACCTACACCCTTGATTGAATATTTGTGTTTGTGCTAATTGGAAATTGATTTGGGTCAAAATATGCTACTGTTGTTGTTTTCTTAGGTGAATGTATGTTATTCTTGAAAAGTTGTAACTTTTAAGCTTTATGTTCCATGGTGATTGGTATTAAAGAGTTTGAAACATTCAAGAGAAAAGAAAGAAGTTATTCATATCATAAGTTAGAGATTTTTGCCCCAAACAAACGAAATCGAGATGCAATTTGCAAATTTTCATCAATTGGTATCTTTGTTGTGATAGAATGTGGACTGAGCCGCCCGAAGCTAAAGGGATGTCTAAACCAACTGGAATTGAAGCCAAAGGGGAAAGGGGGTTCGATGAATTTTTATAAGAAGGATGCGTGTTTCTTTGGTGGACATGGGATTGTTGGAGCTCAGGTGCCGTTGGGGTGTGGATTGGCTTCAAGATTTACATGTGCAATGTTTGGAAATCCTCAAGCTGTTCTCAGGGGTGCTAGGCATATGGTATTTGGTTAATATTTCCTTTTTCGTTTTTTTGTAGGTATTTTTTCACATTATTGTAATATGCTTATGCTTATCGTATAGGCGGCAGTTGAGATTAGCTGTGAGCCATGTGTCAGGAGGCATGTTCGAAGCATCTTTATGGATAATGCTGTGGTGTCGACCAATCCCACTGCTGATGGCAATGTGTTGATAGACTCACATCATCAATTTGCAGGGATCAAATGGTTAAAAGACAAACCATTGACTAAATTTGATGATGCCCAATGGCTTCTTATTCAAAAGGCTGAGGAAGAAAAACTTATCCAAGTTTCAGTGAAGCTTCCAACATCTATACATGATCAATTAATTAATGAGGCTCATAATTACTATCTTAGTGATGGT
This sequence comes from Flaveria linearis, assembly GCA_024085815.1. Taxonomy (NCBI): domain Eukaryota; kingdom Viridiplantae; phylum Streptophyta; class Magnoliopsida; order Asterales; family Asteraceae; genus Flaveria; species Flaveria linearis. The sequence continues at coordinate 98,482,308 of CM044002.1, read as the reverse complement.
GTGAGTAAATCTGCTCAATTATGGAACGAACAAAGAAAGCAGATAATAAATGATGCTTTTGATGGTTTGCTTTTACTTTCAATGGCAAAAGAGGCAAGAACTTTGTTAACCAGTAGACCAAAGAACTGGTTACTCATGGAATATGGAAAGCATCTATGGGATAAAGTATCTGTGACTCCTTATCAGAAAAAAGATTATGATGCTAATTCATCTGATGATTATGAAGCTGCACCAAGAGTTATGGCATGCTGTTGGGGCCCAGGAAAGCCTGCAACAACATTTGTGATGCAACAACGTGTTGTTAAGTTCATGACAGATCACCAACCTCATGTTGTTGTTTTGGGAGCTGTTAATTTGTCTTGTCTTTGTCTCAAGGAGGATATTTTCGAGGTAAAAGCAAAATTAACTCAACCGTTATTTTTTTCAATGGACAAAGAAGCTTATTAGTTCTGTTATTTTGTCATCAGATCATTTTTAAGATGGTAGAAGATAACCCAAGAGACGTTGGACATGAAATGGATGGTATAAATATTGTATATGCTGATGAGACTCTCCCACACCTGTATGAAAACTCGCGTATATCATCAGAACAGCTTCAAGCACAATCAGGTGATTAAATTACTTATATATTTGCTATTGAGTAACATATTTAAATATAAGATCTAATTTTATTTATTATGTGTTTCGGGCATTAGAAACAGTAATATCTGCAAAACGACAAGCATACAAAATAAATTTAGGAAATGATGTAAAACACATAAGAAATGAGTTTGCGAACTAAACTGAGTTTTCAATAACAATGTAACACTAATGTGGGTGTTAGTAGCAGGTAGAAAGTTGAGTTGAATGCTAGTGAGTGTTGACTGGGAAAAAATTGGTGAACTTTTGTTGGCATGCAGCTTATTTGTTCTAATGTAAACTGTTCTGCTAGTGGTAGGTAGAAGGTTAAGTATTGTATAAAGCTATTAAAGTTAGCCGTTAAGGTTATCGACGGAGTGAGAGTCGTAGCGACGGGTTTGTTTTACCTTTCTACACGCTTTAGGATTTTACATTGGAATGGTAACCGTTACATTTTGTTTGACATTTGCGTTTTGATATTTGGGATCATGACGAAAGACCCCGCGCAACGCGCGGGGCAAAAAAAACTAGTTTGCATTTATAGTTATAAATCAATTAAGTGTAAAAGTATTATTAATATGTAGTTGTAAATGAAATTTATAAAATATAATATGTATCTGTTTATTATAAATGTTTGTTAGTTTTAAATTTTGTTTGACTCGTATCCGTGTACCCACACAGGTTCATAACCTAGTACTCAATAAACTTAAGTTGTGGCATAATGCTAGAAACCAATTTTTTTATTTAAATTTATGTAATAAAACAGGTCAACCCGTGAAGTCATGAACATACCATGCTAATCTAAATCTAGGCCTGTAAATGAATCGAACATTCATAACTGTTCGGTGGTAAGTTCGTTTATGTTCGTTTATTTAGGAAATGAACAAACATGAACAAAAAATTCGCGTTCGTTTAATTAAACGAACAAACATGAACACATGCTTTGTTCGTTCGTTTACGTTCATAAACGTTCGTTTATGTTCGTTCATTTACGTTCATGAACTTTCGTTTATGTTCATTCATATATATTCGTTCTTTTACGTTCCTTTATGTTTGTTCATTTATTTTCGTTTATTTATATATATTAACATATTAATAAAAGGGTATTATGTGTTAATATTTGAAACATAAATGTATTAAGTTATACTACAAACCTATAAGTTTAGTGATATTTTAATTTCCATTAATACACCTAAAAATTCCAAAATAATCATTTAAGGTTTTTTTAATTCAATTTTGTTTGTTTATTATGGTTCATTTATGTTCGTTTATGTTCAGTAATTGTTCATTTAGCTTCTTAAAGAACAAAATGAACGAACAAGAATAAAAAATCGTGATCGGTAATGTTTTCACGTTCGTGTTCTTGTTCGGTAAAAGTTAAATGAACGAACACGAACTTGCTCATGTTCGTGTTCGTTCGGTTCATTTACATGCCTGCCTAAACCTAACATGTTTAGCGAAACGTATTTAAAATTTCAACCAAACTATCCCGAACCTGTTTAGAGTAAAGCCACACAACTAAATTTCGGTGATTGCAATGATGAGTTAAAATAGAGTCCATTTAGTGGGGTTTCAACATTCAAACTGGTTCATAGCATGCTTCACGTGTTATCACTTCCATTCTCACGTGCTCTTCGAAACTTCTGGTTGTTGCAGGAACCCAAAAAGTAAATAAATAATAGAATGACAAACTTTACAAATTCCTGTCATTATCCTAAAATAAAGTTTAGTATGTTTTATAAAATTATATAAAATACTAATTATCAACTTATTTATTCATTATGGGTTGTATGTAAGTTTTAGTAGGTTGTACTTAAGTTTTAGTGGGTTGTATCGATTTTTTTTTAATTTTCTTACTTTTAACACCAATACTTTACATCTTTTATAATTTAACCCTTATGATTTTTCACTTTCAGCTTTGGTTTCCTATACTTACAATCTATTATAAAGTTTTCGTTTTACATTTTGATTTAAGTTTTACGAGTTAACACGCTGCAACGTTTATATATATAGAAGAGAGATCAAATGAAAATCATGTTTATAATTAAAAATTATAAAAACCACCACTACCCAATCTTTTAAGTTATAATTTATTTAACTTCTAAATTATTTAAAATATATTTGAGTGAACTTCAACCTTATTTTTTAAGTTTATTATATATTTTTTAATTTAAACTTCAATGAACGACGATGATAGCGAAGCGACTTACGTATTTTAGACATAGTCAATTTTGTTAATTTTATTAATCAATAGCTGAGATCAAAGTGCATGGAAGAAGTTTGTTAGATGAGTATTTTAAACATAGTCAATTTTGTTAACTTTTTTCATGTTTCCCCATTTTTTTTAAACATTCATAACTATCATATATAGTATTATTGTGTATTATAAAAATCACACTTTTTATCTTTAAAACGAAAGTTTTTTGTCTTTAAAACGGGTACAATATCGCTATATAAGAAGATAATAATTTATTTACATTTTTAAGTTCATATGATTTCTACTCGTTATTATGTCTTTAATACAATTTATTTTGTCTTTTTGTAGTTATAGTGTTTTTCTGAATGACACAATTGTGTATTTCTAGTATTTAAAACACAATAATAAATTAACAACTAATTAATCTAATACATTAAGAACAATGATAAAATAACATAAAATGATATAAAACATAAAATACAATGATAAAATATTTCATTGTGTTTTTTTATTGTCATTACTTATGTTTTATCGAACATTATTAGTTTTAAAAAAATACATTGATAAAATAATATTATCATATACTTTTAATTATAAAACACAATAATAGATTTTAAATTTATATAATCCATAGAAATAATGTCAAAAATAACATATTGTATTATTTTGAATATTATGAGTTTTAAAAAATGTATTAGTGAAATAAAACCATTGGGTACTTGTAATTGTAAAATATAATCATAGTTAACAAGGTTATATAATTTATAAAAAATAAAAATAAAAATAACATAAAATGATCTAAAATATAAAATACAATAATAAATACATATAATAAATGTTGAAAATATATGATACAATGAAATAATATTTCATAATAAACGTATTAGACACAATAAATTGACCTACTTGACACATTAACCATAATGACAACTCTTTAAAACAATAGAATGATACATTTCCAATTAATATTTTTTTTTTAATTTTTTTTAAATTAAATACTATTTTACTATAATACTGCTCATCCACATTCAGTTGATTAAATTATTTATCCGAGAAAAATTATTCAGAAAAGTAAGAAGTGGGCCCATGAAGAATTAGAAAGACAGCAATGTTATTGGTTGAGTTAAGATTCAGCCAGCCAGAGGGATACACGTCAATATTTTATAAGTATCCATGGCCCATCCTAAATCGGCACCTAAAACTAGAACTTGTAGAAATGTATTTCATTAATGTCATTTCCGGTACTTTAGGGTTTCTTAAATCTTAATATTCATTTAAAAATGGTTTATACTTTAAACCAAACTGTAATCTAAGATCAAACCGAAAACTATTTTTCTGGTTTTTGGTTTTAAGAAATTCAATTCGGTGAAAAAGAAATGCGAATTCTTATTTTAGCCTACTATAAAACAGAAAAACTCAAAAAACCGAACGGATCAACTCATAGTTTTAATATGCAAATCATGTTTATATTTTTTCTAAATATAAAATGCACGTCTTTAAGATGTCACTTATATAGATTTTATGATGCAAATAAAGAATTAATTGATATTAATTATATGGATATAAAATTTCTAGAAGGATGAATGTTTGGTTACTCTAGCTCTGTTGTACTTTTCATCATTTGTTTTCTTTATTGGCCTCTTAGATATTCTTTGTAAAAAAGTTCTAAAATATCCTTTGTATAAAAGTCAGTTAGATTCTAACAATTGTCACAAGAAGTTCAAAGCCTATTTCTCAATGTGTTCATAGTCTGGGTTTGAAGGTTTTTAAGTTAAAAGCGTAAGTCAAACCTTACGCTTTTTGAATATCGATAATGGAATTGGATTGTTAAAACTAAAAACTGAATCAAACCGAATTGTTATTAACATTTTGGTTTCATCGTTTGGGCTCGTTGTGTCTTTATTTAAGTTGCTCAAAATAAGATACAAAATATATAAAAATAAGGCTCTATTTAATGGTTTGAACATATTTTGTAATCAACATTTGTTTGTTTCTTTTCTAAGAGTTTCAAAAATCATGAAATAACTAATTAGTTAAGTTATACCTAATTGAAAAACAAACACACATATCTAGTATATTTCATAATAGTAAACTATTTGCAAGTTAAGAGGGGTAGGGTGGTGACAAGTCTTTCTTTTATCCTGAGAGAAAAAAACCGATTTCAATGAGACCCCTGACTCTAAACGTTTTCAACAGAATAATGAGACAAATATCGTATAATAAGATAGCATACAAAAGTAAAGCAGACAATAAGATAGCCATATTGCGATAGCGTACATAAATAGAGTAAATCCAAGCTAGCACACACTATGACAATACATAGGTACAATAACACTGAAACAAAATGAGTCATGGTATATAAGCAAAATAAATCCCTAGCCAACTAAAGGGAATATGAGTATGCACACAAGGTAGTCAACATAGAGCAAAAAACACAATAGTATAGAAACAAATCTAAGGGGCTGTTTGGTAGCCTCTTAATCAGACTTTTAATGATTCAGATGCTGAATGATTCAGCACTTAATGGTTCATACTGTTTGTTTCGCGAGCAAATGTCTGAATAGTTAAGCCATTTGCCTCTGAATGGTTAAGCATTATACTAATGCTGAATGATTAAGAGGTCTAATGCTGAATGGATAAGACCTCTTATCTGAATTGGTCAGACATGTGTCTTTGAATAGTTAAGCGATATACTAGCTCTTAATGGTTCAGCACTTAATGGTTCAGATCTCTTATTGGTTCAGCATTTAATCATTCAGATATTGTTAAACAGCCCCTAAGTGACAACAAATCTAATCTATATATTCTAAACACAAAATACATAATATTATTATTGTCCAGTAGAGCGGTTTAAACGACCTTTTTTTTTCAACCATAAACCAAAGTGCATTAAAGGGGCATTGGGCATTATAAGTGGGGGCATTAAAAGGGTTTCGGGTCCTAAGGGGGACACCGCATGGGTTTTTAGGGGTGGGCCGGTTCAAACGGTCACGGTTAGGTCTTGCGGTCACATTTTGGCACCTAACCGTGACCGCATGGACTTGATATCACGGTTTGGGGTGTTTGTCCCCGTGACAGCATGGTCTTGCTTTCACGGTTCGGGGTGGTAGTCCACGTGACCTCCTGACAACAAAACGACAAAATGACAAAATGGGCTGTTAAAGTTGAAAAGCGGTCACCAAACCGTCACGTGGAGGCCAAACTGTGACCTCTAGGGTACACGGTCTCAGTTCAAGGTACGACGTAGACGTGATTTTGACAAAAGGCCGGGATTCCCGGCACAAACCGTCACGTGGAGGCCAAACCGTGACGGTTTGTGCCCCAGAATTTCACCTTATATACATTTCACCTTCGAACAATCCGCATATCCATTTCCAAACTAAAAATTCGCAATTTCATAATCCACACTCGAGATTTTTCAGCCTTCGTCATTCCAAAAACGCGTTAATTCAAAAACAATGTCGGGTTCGGGAGATCATTATCAAAAGCCGAAGCTTCCAGATTTGAATGTCGTGACCTCGGTGATTCTGTTCTTGGGCTCGCAATCTCAAGCTTTTTCTTCTTGACTTACCCCGATATCAACGCTGGTAAACTCTCTGAACTCCGTGCGCGCAATGTTAGTGGTGAAAAACTCGCTCGGGTTGCAGTTCGCCTCGGGCTTTACAAGTACATCCGTCACAACAAAGCTGATGTTCTTAGTGATAAGGTATTACATTATCAAGTCTACTGATATTCATGCCAATTATACATTCTGTGTTGCTATTAGATTTGGGGTTTTTTTGGTGTTTGAGGAGTGCATACTATTTGAATTGAGTTTACTATTAGCCTATTAGGCGTACCGATTATACGTCATGCATTGCTATTGAATTTGGGGGTGGTGTTTTGATTTTGTTAGGTTTGGGAGTTTCTTATTGCGGTTAAGGAAGAAGAAGGGATAGTTGTGCACGGTGGAAGAAGGAAACCGACCCTGCATAACCAGTTTTCCAAAGAATCTGCGCTGCGTTTTGTCTCCACAATGATTAAAGTCAACGCGTTCTGAATCAAGATTAAAGATAACAGATTACAAAGACTAATTAAGCAGATTAGAAAAAAAGATGAATTGAATCGCACGTTTGTTAATGATTAAAACCATAAAATAGTGTTTGTTAATGATTTTAAAAGTATATAAACCTGAGGATAAATCGGTGCACCACCATATGCAACAGCAACTTTCACACCAGTTTCATAGCAGAATTTCTTAGCTTCTTCAAATATCTAACGAAATAATACAGATCATAAGAACAATAGTTATATTATATATTCACGAAAAGATAGAAATGATGTGACGGTGAAACTAGTAATCGATAATCAATCATCATTTGTACAGACTAATGGGGACACCGCATGGGTTTTTGGGGGTGGGCCGATTCAACTGTATTGTGCATCTTATTTCTTCATTTTGCAGCCAGACAATTGGAAGGGGATTACCCGATGCCCAGTGTGAGCTATCATTGGCCGAGGTATGCATATCAAGAAGCACTAGAATGGCAAAATATGTACGAGGGTCGTTTAAATAATTACGTTAGAATAATGGATCGTCATAGAGGCACCAATGTCTCCTGTAAGATATCATTATCCGATACTTCATCATATTAATGAATATCCCTTTATTTGATGATGATGATGATGATGATGATGATGATGATGATGATAATAATAATAGTAATAATAATAATAATAGTAATATTAATAATATTAGTAGTACTAATACTAATAATAATAATAATAATAATAATAATATAATAATAATAATAATAATAATAATAATTAATAATAATAATAATAATAATAATAGTAATAATAATATAATAATAATAATATAATAATAATAATAATAATAATAATAATAATATAAACAGCTGAATGATTGCTCATCAGTAGTTTTGTAAACAAAGTGTCACGGTTTGACCAATATGTGACAGTTAGTAGTAATAATACTAGTAATAATAATAATAATAGTAATATTAATAATATTAGTAGTAATAATACTAATACTAATAATAATAATAATAATAATAATAATAATAATAATAATAATAATAATATAATAATTAATTAATAATATAATAATAATGGGGACATCCCCCGTACCAGTCAGAACTAGAAATTACACATGTTTCGGATACTTTTAATGGGAATGACACAGATGAGAGTGACGGTTCGGTTCACCTCAAAGAAAACCATGGGGACACCGCGGAGCATGATGAGGATGAGGATGAGGATCGGATAAGAAAGGCTACGGTTTCTTATAAAACCAATCAAGTACGAAGAGTTTTTATTCTTTTGTTTATTTTATTTTTTATTTGTTTTATATATTGTTTTTTTATATCTAGCTTTATCATTTTTTCAGTATTTTGATTCTTGTGAGGACTTGGAGAAGTGGGCTAAAACGAGAGGACGCGAGCATGGGTGCGTCATTATGGTGGGTCGGTCACGAAAAAAGGATGTGGAACTAATATACAATCGTAGTGGTGAACCTAAATTCACTGGCACAAGTAGACGTACTGGGAGCATAAAGAAAGGATGTCCCTTTAAACTCGTAGGGAAGTACGTAGGAAAGAGTGATAGTTGGATGTTAGAGGTGAGAAACGAGACGCACAACCACGATCCTGTTGTGTACGAGGAGGGCCACGCGCATCTTAGAAAGATGACCGCCGAAGAAATTGATCTTGTCGAGAAATTACACCGGCAGCACGTGCGGCCACGACATATCCATTCAGCCGTAAGGGAGCAGTTTCCCCACAGCGTCTGTGTTGTTCAAGACATATACAATCTGACGTCAAAGTTTAGGGCTGAGGGAAGAGAAGGCATCACACCAATGCAGGAACTTGAAAACCTGCTACAATCTAAAGAGTTCGTGTATGAAACACGAACGAATGCAACTACTAAGGCGGTGGAAGATGTTTTCTTTTGTCATCCTACTTCGTATAAAATGTGGCGCGCATTCCCGCACGTGATGTTGATAAACATGACGTACAAGACCAACATGTACAACATTCCGTTTGTTCAGGTTATTGGCGTTACGTCGACGTCGAAGTCGTTTTGTATCGCGCATGCATTTATATCGAGAGAACGGCAAGACAACTTCACATGGGTACTGGAGCAGATCAGAGATATGCTAGATGGGTGTGTGGAGCCCCGCGTTATTGTCACAGACAGGGACCTGGCCCTGATGAGTGCGTGTGACACATTTTTCCCGAGTGCTACTAAAAACCTATGCAGGTGGCACGTTCGGGAGAATATCAAAAGACGGTGGAATATCCTTTTCAAAACCGACATGTGGAAGGATTTTTCATACTGGTGGAAGACCTTGTGTTCGTCTCCCACAAAGGCAATGTACGATTACAATTGAAGGAAGATGGAAGAAAAGTTAAATGAAGATGGTAAAAGTGGTAAGAATTTCATATTTATTTTTACTCTAACAATTTATTTGTTCATTTTCTAAAATTTGTTATTTTCTTTCAGAGGTATGGGAATATATTTGGAATAATTGGTTGGTGCCGTACAAAGAGAAAATTGTTACTTGTTGGATGTACGACCGCCTTAACTTTGGTGAATTTACAACTAATCGGGTTGAGGGCCAACATGCCAACTTCAAGAGTTACCTCACAGGGACCAACAATACATTGCACACACTTGTCGAATATGTTTGTGACCTCGTGCGCGGCCAGGAGATTGAAATTTGTAGAACATTCGAGGTGTCCCGTGTGAAAAATAAAAAAGACCATCGACTGTCATTGTTCTCAAAGTTGCATTATAAAGTATCAACTTTTTGCCTTAGCCTCCTTGAATCAGAGTTGACGAAAATGGAAATGATTCAGGAGTCTGGGGGTTCATGTGGACACCAGTTGTTCACGTCCATGGGCTTGCCATGTGCTTGTCGTTTGGAGATACACGTCCGAGAAGGTTATATTTTTCTTAATACATTTTTTTACTGTTGTCACACGATTGTATATTTTTCACTAATAATTTAACCTTTAAATCTAGTCACAAGTATTCCACTCGATGCGGTAGATCCACACTGGAGGAAGCTTGATTTCGAGCCAGCGTACGTGGCGCCGCTTGAACCCGACTACGATGTGAAATTTGATGACTTGAAACAAAAGGTTATGTCGTCTCGCAATCCTCAAGTAAAGAAAAAATTATTTAACAAAGTATTTGACTCTTTGTTTAAGAGTAAGTCAAAACTTAAAGAACCTGAGGTGCGTCATGACCGACGTGGTCGTCCAAATATTAAGGAGCAACAAAGAAGAGCGGACTCCAATACATCACAGTATGAGGCTGCTAGACACAGCTCCTATACTTCCTCGCAACAAACTATGCCTGACCCGGCGAGGCATAGCTCATATACCCCTCAGTTTAAAATGCCCAATGACCGTTCTAATAAGGCAAAGGCTGCTTCAAATGTACCGATTACGGGAGCTGCCCTAGGGC